>BSBK01007384.1:0-47500 GCA_027943335.1 Chamaecyparis obtusa
ATCTGCCTGGGAATATCGGGTACCCGATTATGAAATCGAATACTCAATTTTTGACAGGTAATATTTGACCAAAATATTCCCTATCCCCATAGACCAGACAATCATGAGATTTTATACATTTTTCATGCGTTGCAGAAAAAAAAATGTGATTTGGGGCCCATTGTTTGATTTTTGTCGACTTGTGGTCTCACCATGGGAAGTAGCAGTCGTCAAAAGGCTAAACGCAAGAGGAAGCTGATGGATGAAGAAATTCAAGCATATAGGGAAAAGGATAAGGAAAATCATCGAAGAAGGAGAGAAGGTATGTTAAACATTAATCAATCAGACCCCGTAAATGTAGTTGTAAGTGAAGAGGATGTTGAATTTGAAAATGTATAGATGGAGATTGAAAATGTAGACTTCAGGAATGAAAATGTTGCACAAGAACCACATGAACATTACACATCTCCAAATTATATGCGAAATGAAGTCCCTTGCAATAAAGATAATCAAACCTTCAAATTTGGGGCTTCTCAGGAAGACCTAAATGGTTAATTGAAATTGAGGAGAACATTATGAATAATTGGGAAGGAAAGAGGTCACATAGAACCATTAGGTTATGGAATTCAAGACTTTATGATCAATTTTTTGGAAACAAGACATTGGTTGAGCAATGTCAAATTTTTGTGCAGTTGTTAAAGATGCAAAAGATGAGACCTGTGCTTGTGAAATTGAAGATTCGTGTGAACAAAAAAATGGAGAGAAATGCCATTGTTGTGAAGAATCTTTTCAATGCTCTCAATAGCATTGGGAAGACTAGCAGAGAAAAAGACAAGAGAGTTGCTTGGAGGATTATTACAACCTCCTTAGTAAGTCATTAGTTGAGAAAGGCTCGTTTGATGAGACAAACTTGTGTTGACTTCAATATAGACCGTAAAACTTTGGGTAGAGCACTTGCAAGAAGAGAAAGACTTGATGATCCGCTTCAAATTGATACATGGGCTTATGGTGGGAGACTTCCACATTTTGATAAGAAGCTAACAGATGTTGTCAAGGATGAAATTCAACAATTTTGGGATGCTAACTCAAGAGTGTCACCAAATGTGAAGGATGTCTTGAAGTTGAGAGTTGGCAATCGAGACCGCACTCCAAATCCTAAACATTATGTGGAGGTAAGTCAAACAATCTTGTATAAAATTTTTTGTGAGACACATCCAACATTGAAAATATCACAAAGGTCTTTTGAATCCGTGAAGCCATTTTATTGTGTACCCTTTAAGATTCGGAATACATGTTGTTGAAAATATCATGTTGAGTTTTCAATGCATCATGAATTATTAAAGTTCATTCCTTCTACTTTGCATACTAATGAAATGCTAGAGGATTGTGGTGCAAGTGGTCTTCCCAAATCATCAAGAGCCTTGCTAGATCAATTTTTATGTCATAGAGATGATGGTTGTTTATTTTATAAAAAAGATTGCTTAAATGCCAAGTGCTCAGAATGTGGTGGCTTGTCCAAGTTTAGAACATGATTTCATGAGGTTTTGGAACACAATTTTGGAAAGACACTCATCCAAAAAAAGGTATATGAAATGGTGAAATATACATTGAAGAGTGGAGGTGAAGGCTCTAGATGTGAGTTAGTTGCAAAAGAATACAATGTTGCTGATTTTATCTCAGATTTCAAGACAAATCTTTTTTACAAGTATGCAAGGCATAGTCATAGGTCTCAATGGTTGGATCAACAATTTAGGACATGTAAGGATACTTTCCCCATTGGAACTATTATATCCATTGTAGACTTTGCAGAGAACTATACATTGCAGCCCCAAAATGAGACTCAAGCTCAATATTACAATTCCATTCAGGTTGCTATTTTTGTACACATCACATATAGACATTCCCCTGATAGCACAAAATATGAGTGAAAGATAATCAGAGAGTACCATTTTTATATGAGCAATGACAAGTCTCACTCTCATGAGTTTGTTCAACATTGTTTCTAGAACTATTTTGACTTCTTGCAAGAAAATGGTATTGCTATGGATAGGCATCTCATTTGGTCGGATAATTGCACTGGTCAATTTAAGAATGCCAGAATGTTTTATTGGTTGTGTAGAATGCATGTGGAGAGAGGTGTACCTCATATTTGGATTTTTTTTGAGTCAGAGCATGGGAAAGGGGAGCACGACGGAGCAGGTGTGTGTGTGAAGAGAGCTCTAGTTAAGGAGCAATTAAGGATTTCAAGTGTTGTACTTCTTGATGCTCATTCTATTGTTGATTGGTGTACTTTAGCATTGTCACAGGGGGGGACTCTTGATTCTACAGTGTGTAGATTCTTTTGGTTGGTTGAGGAGGGAACTATAGGAGATAGATTGGATTGTCAAATAGTGAAAGACTCTTCAAAAATGCATTCATTTTGAAGCTCCAATAGTAGTACATGGACCATTTGGACATGAGAGTTGGCTTGTTTTTGCCCCATGTGTTTTCAGTATGATTGGGATCATTGTGAGTCAACTGAGTGGGTGGATACATGGGTTCCATAGTATCTAACTCCATTATCTTTGGCACTCTCTATAAGAAATGATGACATGGACACTTCTATTGACTATGACCATCTTTCAAATCTTCTAACGCCAGGAAATGATTTTGCATTGGTTGCACCATAGGGGAATGATGAGAGGTCAGATTATTGGTTAGCACATTGTGTACAAGGTAAACATAAGCTTGTACAACTGATGACAGATGGTGATGGGTTCACATATCCTATTGGTTCATTTGTTGTTGTGGGAACATGGCTACGAACATACATGATTAGAAAGAATGGAATTCCTACATTTGAAGACTGTGAGAAGCACAAAACTATTCTCATGTATTCACACCTTGTTATAGCAACAAATGTCAAGTTTTCAAAGCATCAAGGAAGACCAAAGACAAAACAACTTTGGACTATTAGTACTACTGATCATGAAGCACTATTGGAGACTTTGAAGCAAAGAGATGACCCTTGAGGAACACTTGACTAGGTAATAAGTTAACTTAGTGCATTGTTTTCTAAGTTCATTAAGCTTAATTTCAATACATTAATTTCACCTTTCTTATAATGTATTTTGAGTCAATAAACTTGGTTTTGTATGTGGATTGTAACTTGTGCAGGAGCACCTATGAAGACACCTACGGTCACCATGGATCCAATCAGAGATAGAAGGACAAAAGAATCCTTAATGGTTAATTGAGATCTTTTGAAGCCTATAATGGAAATTTGTAACAATCAATTTGATTTAAAAGTTAAATGTCCTAAAACTCTTGATAAGGACTTATGACCAAAATCATGTATGGGTGGCCAATAGTGCCAAGAAGGGATCTTACATGTCATTTACTTATGTCATTTGCATGGTTTGAATTCTTACATGTTTGATTGTTGTTTATAATGCTTTAAGGATATTATTTTTTATCATTTCAAACAATCTATAAAAGTTAAACCTCAAACATAATAAGCTTCACAGTTCAAATTTCACAAGCTTAATCATGATTAGTTTCATAGTTCAAATTTCAAACATACCACTAACAGTTAGTTGAAAGCAGCTCAACAACGTATCTTTCAAACCGTCTGACCTGGTATCGAACCATCTGCTCCATCGACTCCAGTTGGCTCGGTAAATGCCAATGACAACCCTGTTCCACCCATGGAGTCACGAGAACGCTCACGACCACGCTTGACCCAAGTGACCTGTTGGTTCCTGGATAGGATTTTACACTCGATGAGATACCAATATGCCCATGATGGATATTAAGGATTGGTTAGTTCCAAATGTGAGCAATCTATGAGCAATTGGACCAACTATAGGGATAAGATTTCCCTCTTCAACTTCTGGCTTTGCAAAACCAAGGCGGTTACACCTGATCCAATAGTATTAATTCTAACTAATAGTTCTAACTCTGCCCTTTATTTCTTTATTAGATCTTTCAATAGATGAATATAGTGAGAAAGTACTAAACAAGAACCTATTGTTCATTGAATCTCCATCACTAGATAGGACAATACATAAATGTAAATAAAATTAAAAGACTGGTAGTGATTTGAATGATTGGGATCATAAGGTTTGAATCACTCTTCTCAACGCAAAGATAGGAGAATATAGGCCAGTGCCTTATCCATTGGGAAAAATATCAAGGAAAAGGATGAATATAATGGTGTCTAAAATTGGTCTCTAGACATAAATACAAATATATCCCAACTCTTTCCTGCTTATGAAAATCCTTCACATAAACTCTAAGAACACATATCCCACTTTGAGCAATATTTTAATCTAACCCTAGCTTGGAACTCAAAGCATCAATACATTCACATAAACCTTTATACAAAGATTTAAAGATTCAAAAAATAGAGAAAAGGAGAGCAAAGATCTGAGGTTTGTATTAAGTATAACCTTTCACCATATGCATACAGTATCTAGAATAGTAAGCTTGCAAGATAAGAACAACCTGTACTTCTTTTTTTATTTGTTTGATAAAATGATATCAAAAATTACAATCCTTGACTGAAAAGCTAGGGTTTTAGAAATTTCTATCCTTTTAATACCTAAACTCCAATCCCTCTGAATGATCATGAAAAATCCCTTTATATCAAGAGATGCAACAAGCAACCGATCACTCTAGGGTTACCAAAAAATAACCTAAAAGACTTTTCAACAACCCTAATGGGTTTACAATAAATACACTACTGAAATAGGTGAGATATTTGCAAATTGTGTTGACATGCTTTTTGTCTTTAATGCTATCCTCGGCTCCTTTTCAAAAAATCTAATTTTATTATCTTACTGTCAAACTACAATGAATGCCCTTCTGCAAAAAATCAACCATAAAAATCATTTGGCTCGGCATCATAGGAAAAAAAATCAGATTCTATCAGTAGTTTATGTCTTCTATATCCTTCCCCAACTGCAATCTGTACTGAAGAATTTAATTCATGGCCACCGCTTCATTTTACAACTTTTTGCATCAAAAACCCTAGAAAAACCCTGTAGGAAATTTGAATTCAAATAAAAAATGGTAACTGGCTCAATTTTAAAACATGACCGTTGATCTATCTTATTCCCGGCAGATCGGGCAGCTCGTAGAATCCTTCAACAGTCAACAAAACCTTTAAAAAATCACTTTTCCACCTCATAAAACCTTCAAACCAATGAAAATAGAGCACGTCAGCAATGAATCATCGTATTGGATCCACTTCTTCATAAGCTTTAAAATGAACAACTGTCGTAAGATCGCATAGCCTCAAAAGATTTTATGTGACGATACAACAACCGTCAGATCCTCCATTTGTGCATTCTTTAGAATCTCTCAGGCCCACTGACGTGTCTACACTTCTTTCCAACTTAGCCACTCACAACACAACACCTCAGCAACACCTAGAAAAATGGTCCAACAATTCTTGGCTGACCCTTAACCCTTTACCATTTGGTGAACATGTGACTATAGGAAAATTCAAGTCGCTAGATGCCTTCCTTGACTATGGTTAAGTCAAATGATTTAGCGAATGACTGCATTCACTAAATCATGAAGTCCCTTCCTAACCTTAGGTTACTCTTTGCGAACTGGTGAATACATAAGAAAATTGAGGGCCCACTGACTATCTAGCGAATTAGGGACCAAAGACATTTTGCCAATTCACTGAAAAATTTGAAACACTGCCACTTTATCTAGAGATTTAGTGAACATGTATTCACTGAATCACTAAAAGATTTTAGAACCCTACCAAAAACTTTGTGAATGAGCGGACACATAAGACTTTATTGGTGCCACCAAAAACTTGTCTGAGTTGCCAAAAACCTTAGACTAGAAACTGGGCCCGCCTGAAATGAGATCAACAGTTGTCATAAGATCTCATGCATTTGACACATTCTATCAGATCTTACGACAACCATTGAATCAACCCTTTTATACTACTCTGATAGATCTTCTAACATGAAACAAATCTAAGGTCAGTCTTTTACCCTCATAAGCCATGAAGATTCCACCAGGACACACACCCACCATTGATGAAGAATCTCACCCCTGTTCTGACAAACCTCTGACATAGAAAAGAATCAATGGCTGGTCTTATAGCTTCATGTGTCAGAAATGATCTTTAAGATCATACGCTAGCTGTCGATGCCCTACCACTATTAGAACCACTGAACCTCTAAAATCCTTGGCCCCACTAACAATACTCTAAGTCATTAATACATCAACGAATGAGAAAGTACTGACTAAGCACATCTGGCATGTGGACCCATTACATCGAAAAGCCTTTGTCGTGAAAGAGAATCAATGGCTAGTGTAGCTTCACAACCCTCTGACACATTGCATAAGATCTTATGCCCATCGTTGGATTGAGATGGTGTTAGAAAGCTAGGCCTAGGAAAGGATAAAAGCTAGAAACTATAGGAAATATTAAAGGGCTTGACTTACGAAAAATCACACCGATGGACTTTAGAAAAATATTAAAGTTGGGCACTGAAGACTTTAGGAAAATAAATCAAAGGGGGCCGACACGAAACCTTAGTCCCATGATCGCATAGCATGAAAATGGCTCATGCGATCATGCAACAAAGGGGTCACTAATTTAGCACATGCGTCACAAACTTTTTAAGTGGCCCAAAAAGTAACGCTTAATTAGAACAGCGCTAGGGCACACTTAGGGTTTTTCTTGCAAACGACTAGATTTTGAAATTTTGCCTAGGGTTTTGCTAGGAAAATGGAGAAAAATAACTACAAAGACCTAGAAAATATGATTCAACCATGGAATTTTTCACTTGTGCTAACAATGGCTCATGCTTGGGGACATTTATCTCCTGCAGATACAATGAGAAACTAGAATCTCCTGGTACAACAGACCAGAACCAAAAATTTGAAACAAAAATAGGGAACTGTACACAAAAGCTTAAACAAAACCTATACATAGACTGCCAAAACCTTTAGGAGAAATAGAATTTCAAAAAATGACTATGAACAGATAGCTCCAAGATCTCTCCTGTCAAATTCTTTAGAATGTAAGAACCTCCTCCCCATTTTTCTTCAATAATATATGGGCTTAACCATATGGGATCAAATTTCCCATGTTTTCCTTTGTCTTGCATTCTTACATTCCACATTAATACCATGTGTCCCTCTACAAAATTTCTCTGAGTAGTCCTTCTATCATATGAGACTTTGCACTGGGCCTGTAAATTTTCATTCTAGATGTGTGCATCATTCCTTACCTCATTGAGCTAAATCAAATCATTCATTCTAACTGTCATATCTTCTTCAACATCTTCATCATATTTTTGAATGAATTGATACATCTGGAACAAGTTATTTTGAGGTAATCTTGCATTTATTCCATACACTAAGTCAAAAGGGTCACACCCTATTGCTTTCTTTATTGTAACCCTATCAGCCCACAGGGCTTGTAGCAATTTGGAGTCCCAGGCCTTCTTGTTTTTGTCTAGAACTCTTTTCAAAATCTTGATTAAACTCTTATTGCTAGATTTTGCTTGGCCATTACCTTGTGGATGATAAGCAGATGAATATGAAATTTTAATACCATTATGTCGGTAGAAGTCAACAAACTCTTTTGACCTAAAACATAATGCATTATCAACCACCATAGTTTTTGGGCAACCAAACCTTGTCAAGATATTCTACATCATAAAATCTGTTACTACCTTGCTAGTTGCTCTTCTTGTAGGGATTGCCTCAACCCACTTAGTGAAATAATCTATTGCTACTAAGATGTAGGAATGTCCACCACTAGATTTATTAGGGATTTCACCAATGAAATCCATACCCCACTTCTGAAAAGGGGCTTGAATAGAGACAGGTCTAAGAGGCAAATTCCCACCGAATTTTAGTTTTCATGCAAACCTTCAGCAAGGATCACACTTCTTGACAACTGATGGGTATCCTTGAAAAGTGAAGGCCACCAAAAACTTGCCCTGATAATCTTGTGGGCTATACTCTTTTCCATGTAGTGTCATCCATAAATTCCACTATGCATTTCATGCATCAAGAGCTGGGCTTTATCATGGTCTACACACCTAAGCAAAACACCTTCATTACTCCTCCACCAAAGCTCACCATTCATAATTGCATATCTCAAAGAGTGGAGTTTAATAGTTCTTCTTTTATTATCATCCAATTTAGGGGGTAAGGCCATCATTTGTAAATATTTGACAATATCCTTGTACCATTCACAACAATCCATGTTGCACACATAAGGCCTTTGATCCTCTTCTAGCATATTGATCTAGTTTGCATTTAGATTACTTTGGGCCATCAACTTTGCTAGGCCTAAACCTCTAACCAACTTTGTAATGTGGATATCAATGTTAAATTCTTGAATTCTGTTAATCCACTTACATCTTGTTCCTAAAACCTCTTGTTGGACCAAAATGTCCTTGACTGCAGCACTAGGAACATAGGCAACCACTGTGGCTCCCACCAAATAACATCTAAATGTTTTAATGGCCTTGAATAAGGCATAAGCTTGTTTCTCAATGATATCATAATTTAATTCTATTGCTTGTAAAGTATTACTAAAAAAGGAAATAGGCTGTTCAAAACCTTCAACATTCTTTTGTAATAGCACTGCAGCAATAGTATGAGCAGATGCAAAAGAGAAAATTTGCATTGGCTTGCTATAATCTGGTGTCTTTAAGATTGGGGCATGCTTAATGGCCCTCTTAATGTCATTGAAAGCTTGAACTGCTTCAGTATTCCATTCTATTTTTGCTCCTTTCTTTAACATCCTTGATATGGGAATACTAATTTATGCAAAGTTTGTAATAAACCTTCTTAAAAAGTTGACCTGTCCTAGAAAGGACTAAATTCCCTTGATGTTCTTTGGTAAAGTTAGTTTGTCAATAGCCTCCACTCTTTTAGGATCTATCCTTACACCATCCTTTGAAACAATGTGCCCCAAAAGCTTCCCTTCTGCCACACCAAAGGCACATTTCTTCGGGTTCAAAGAAACCCCATACTCTAATGCTTTGATAAAAATTTTCTTAAGATGTTGACAATGTTGTTCTTCTTTTGCTGAAAAGGCTGTCAAGTCATCCTGATATACCACCATAAATTTATCAATGAAATCTACAAAAGTTACATCCATAGCCCTCTAAAAAGTGGCACCTGCATTAGTCAACCCAAATGGCATTCTTACATAAACATATGTTCCCCATGGAGTTGTAAATGCAGTTTTAAACTGTTCTATCTCCCTTACCATAACCTAATTGTAACCAGAAAAGCCATCCATCATGGACATCAATTCTGATCCAGTGACCTTTTGCAACATGTTCTCCACATTTGGTAATCCATAATTATCCTTCAGATAATTTATGTTAAGATTCCTAAAATATATACATAATCTGATATCACCATTCTTTTTTCTGATAGGCACTAAATTTGAAACCCAAGTGGAATGCCTGATTGGCTTGATTATTCCAGCATCCATCATCTTCTTGAGTTCACTCTACATTTTGGGTGCCAAGGTAGGGTTAACAGGTTTTAATTTTTGTCTGAAAGGTTTTGTGCCTTCCTTGAGTGGGACCTCATGCTGAAAAAGGTCCTCCCTGTAAGCTTTAAGGTCTTCATAAGACCAGGCAAAAACATGCCTAAATTTTTTGAGAAGGTCAATCAATTTTTTTCTAATTCTTGGGGATAGAGACCTACCTATATAAACTTTCTTGGGAGCTATCCACGTGCCCAAGTTTATCTCTTCAAGCTCATTGATTTTATCAGTACTAGCAGAGAAAACCTTGTCTTTATTGTCAAATGCCCTTTCAAGAGCAACTAGTCCCTTAGGAACCTTGTTTGATTTTAATTGCAAAACCTCTTTCCCAAAGATGACATCTTTGCCATTCACTATATTAACATATGTTGGCAATTTGGCTAATGTGGATGCATAGATGTTGTCATTATGGCAACATATGATCTCTATTGAGAGCGCAGAATCTAGAATGCAAGTATGGCAAGTTGAAGGAATAAATTGTCTAAGTATGGATACAGTGATCCTGACAGAGCACCCGATGAAGATTTAGTTGGTGACTTCCATTGGAGAAATATTTTTGTTTGTGTAGTTAATTGAAGCTTCTAAAAAGTATGAGGATACCCCATCTCAGTGTGCATAAAGTTTGGAGTAGTACGAACAAAGTTATTCGAAGTTTATCGAAGACAATTTTTGCAGACAGAACAGTTTTGGAGACAGTATTAGTGAAAGAGTTAAGGGATTATTTTTTCTTGTCAAAATAATGACTTAACATTATGAAGGGATGACATCCTAGATGTTTACTCTTGGATAAAGATTTTGGAAGCTGACCATATAAAGCTATTAGCTCTAATAACTCATATATTAGGCATACTTGAAATGTAATGAAATAACAATATGTGATGTGTAAAAAGAAAGAAAAGGATAACTTGCGATAGTTGTATATTATGATAGCAGCAAAGGCTATTGATGTGAAATTGTAAGTAGTACCATACTATAGTTAGAAACATTTTGTATTACCTGTTTGGGTAGTGAGATCAGCTAGTGATCAGGTTTTGTAATCTAACTCCTAACAAGGTTAAGGCTTCTAACAAGGCTTAAAGTCCTTTAACCAGGATAGATATACTATATATTGTAAATTGACTCTTAACAGGTCCAATATCCCTAACAAGATACTTTTGATTAGTGATCTTTGTGGGTACCATCCCCACCAGGGTTTTCCCTTGGCCAGGGTTTCCTCGAGAACATATCATGTGTTATGAGTTCTTTCTATTTACTGCTATGTTTGTTAATCAACTTGATAATCTTTGTATGCACTAAAGTAATCTGTTATATCCATAAGTGGGCAAAAGAAAAATTTTGTGAAATACTGATTCACCCCCCCCTCTCAGTATTTCCTATTTCTAACAATTGGTATCAGAGTGCAGTTACTCAGAGAAGGAACATTCAAGGAAAGCTTAGCAGCTTGAGTAAGATCTCTATGGATATGGATCAACTTCAGAAGAATCTTGAAGAAGCTCTTGAATAGATTGATATGCTTACTGATGAAAGAAACTCCTTAAGAATAAAATATGAAGATGCAAAGAATGCTATTGAAAAATTAAAAGGTAAGATTGAAGATCTAAAATCTAAAAGGAAATTTGATATGCTTGTTGAAGATTGTGATGAATTAGAAAAAGAAAATGAGATCCTTAAGCATAAGCTGAAGATAGTAAATCTGAAGCTTAGTATGAAAGATGGAAATTTGAGATCTGATAATGAAAAATTGAAAATTGAGACTGAAGATCTGAGATCAAGACTTGAAAAGGAAACATTCGAATCTCAAAAAGTAAAAGTGCAGTATGTGGAACTTGAGAAGTATAATAAAATTGTGAAAGCTGAATTAACTCAATCTAAACAACAACTTGAAAGGCTATATTCAAATAGTGATAAGACTAAAAAACAAATTTCTTTTGAAGAACCATTCTTTGATAGGACTCGATTTGGATTTAGTATGTTTAGAACAATCCATGAAAATAAGAAGCTAGATCTGAAGACATCTGAAAGTGTGGAGGAAATAAAGCTAGATGAGAACACATTGGAAGATCCACGTAAAGAAGAACCACCTAGAGAGAAAGAAGAATCAAAGCAAGAAGAATCAAAATAGGAAGAATCATCTAAAGGTATGCAAAGAGAATTCAAAGGTAGATGTTTTTCTTGTAATACTATTGGGCACATGAAGAGAGATTGCACAGGTAAGCATTTAAACCTCTTAATGGACATTGTTATAATTGTCATAGTTTTGGACATAGAGCTAACGAATGTAGAAGACCTAAAGTAATTTTGAATAATTATGATAGAATGATTAGGAATACTAACAATGCAGATAAGAAATCTATTGAAGAAATGAATCAAAGAAAAGTGGTAGTATGTTTTAGATGCAACAAAGTAGGACATATTGCTAGAAATTGTAGGTCACATATTAACCAGCAAGGACAGAGATTTGGAAACAATGGAATCATTTGTTAGATATGCAACAAGTTTGGACACTTAGCAAGAGTTTGCAGAATGAACAATGGAGGTTATCATCATAACCCTAACCCTAGGAACAATGCAAGAAGGAATGAAAATGCAAGAAACAAAGAGAAAGGTTGCTGTAGCAATAAAGATGAAGTAAAATTTGATGAAGGAATAGATCAAGGAGGTATATTCAGCACTGAAAGTAGTCAAGAAGGTAATGTAACTAATGGTAAGGATGAATCTTTACCTGACCCTTCTTTAAGTACTTAAATTATGTAAGTTTCTGTAGTTTAGGACTTAGGATTAGTGTAGATTAGGAATTTGAATGAGTCAAGTTTTGTGTAGTTAGATATAGGTTTTTTATGTTGTACTAATGCTATGGTTAAGTGCGCAAAAGAAAATATTGTGTTTTGCGAGGTCGCAAAAAGTTTTATGGTTGCAGGTTTGCAGAATCACCTTTTTGAGGTTTTAGTGGCAAAATGAATGAATGCGATGTCAGATCAAGTTAATGTGGAGTGTTATAAGGTTGAAATCAAAGTTATCATGATTAGAAAGTGATTGAAAAGAGATTTTAAAGAAGAAAAAGTGAGTTGAGGATGATTTGAAGAAGTTTGGAAGCAGTTTGCAGCGACGATCATACCGAAACCCTAGATTTGCAAAGTTGAGGTATTTTTTGATCTTTAATCAGTTGATAAGATGGATATTTCTATGGTTCATAATGTTAAGGATAATAATAGACCTAAGATTATGAAAGAACTAGTAGAACTAGCTGAAATTGATGATAGACTAGCACTATCATCCATACCAGACGGAGTATTACACATTGAGAATGTTAAAGGATATTTAGGTTGCAAGTTTGAAACTTTGGGAGATGCAAATTTTAGTGATGATTACAGGAAATTGTATAATCAAGACATGTCAATTAAACTAGCTTATGGGAACCTAGAGAACAATGAAATTATCAATTATTCCATGAAGTATGAATTTAATGATGAGGAATCCACAATGGAAAATTCTAGATGGAGGATAGAGTTATTGATATAACTGCCGACCTAATTCATGATGTTACTGGATTATCAAAAGTTGGAGAGATTCCACTGAATGAAAAGAACATGAGAAAGATTGTTTTAGACAACGCTGGATCTAGTTATAATGGTAGAGGAATTGCAATAAGTAAGATTAAGCAAGATGATGTTAGGTACCTTTGCAAGATCCTAACAACTAAATTTTGTGGTAGTTCAAGGGAAGATGACATGGCTACAGGAATGGTTCATGTAGCTTATCTTATGTGTATTGAGAAGAAACAAGTAGACCTATGTAAAATTTTGAAAATTCAGTTATTTGAGAACTTAGAAAAGATTAAGAAGGCTAAGTACACACAGTTTAGGTTTTCATCTCTGATAACCTATATGTTTTTCCATATTTTGAGAAGATTTCCTTACATAGTTGATTGGAGTGATAATGTGAACACAATGGAAAGAATAAAATCAGTCAACATGAAGCACCTAATTGGTAAAGGCAATGACAGTGTGAAGCTTCTATTGAAGACTTTTCAGAATATTGTTAAGAACAAATCAAGGATTCCTCAATCCTTAGTTGAAAAGCATAAAGATGACATTTGTTTTATGGTAGAAACTAATTTCACCTACATTGAAGCAGTTGAGCCTAGAATGGAATTCATAGACCCTCTTGGCTATGAAGTATCTGAAGCAGAAACAGTAGGATATGTGAATAGATTGTTAAAGTGTGAGTTGGATGGTCATGCAAATAGGTTTGGAACCTATGAAGAGAATTTCAATTCTGCAATAAGTTTGAGAGAAAAGAAGCAATCTAGTAGGAGAGTTGAATCTACTATGAAGAAAATACTGAAAGAATCAGGTATGTCAAGTCATGAGTTTGACATAGCTAAGAAGACTGGAGAAGCCTTGAAGCAAAGTGAAAATCTTGTAATTCCACCTGAGGCATCTAGTGTAGACCTTGTTGATCCTATTGTAGTAAAGGTAAAATTTGGAGTACCTAAAAAAGGTGAAGGAGATAAATCTTTTTCTCCTATTCCTAGCAAAAGATTAAAAGTGAGTGCAACAGGACCTGGCAAGAGATAGAAAGTGATTGTACCACCTCTACCTAAACAAGTAGAAGAAATTAAAGATGATGATGAAGTTTCAATCAAGAAGAAAACTTGGAAACCAAGAATTGAAAGAGTTAATGAAGATATATTGAAGCATGGAGACTTTACTAAGATAAATAAATTCTATGATCTATATGGATCATTTGACAGATTGAATTTTGAAAATGCAATGATTACACATGATTGTGACAGATAAGAAACTTAGCGCTATTCATGGTAAGATCCCAAAAGATTTGTATAATAGACTTGTGAATAGAAAATAGAGAGCACAAGAAGAGGACATAAAGATGAGAGAACATGTAATCAGAGAGTTCTATAAAGTTGAGGATGAAGATCATTTGAAGAGATTCTTAAAGTCTCTTGGAACTTTATTGAGAACTAAGAGAAGAACAATCCTTATAATGGGAGGCAAAAAGGAGGAAGTATAGAAAGAGACTGAGCAAGTAGTAATGCAAGTTCTTGTAGATATAGTTGTAGGAAAGCATGTTGAATCAGATCCTCAGTAGAAGCAATCAGAGGAACTGCATGCAGAGGAAGTTGGTATTGAAGAAGTCCCATCTTCTTCACATATCAATATTGGCAAAGAATCAATGGACATTGAAGGAAGCAAAGTGACACTAGAGTTAGATGATGCAGTATTTCATGATCTAGGAAACATTGTTGACAATTTGGCTTTAGAAGAGAAAGAGAAGATTATAGAATGAAAAAAGGATATAGAGGCAGTGGAAGCACCAGCTGTATCAGAATCAGTTCCAGTAGAGCGGACAATTAAAGGTAAACAAATTTTGACAGAGGTCACTACCCCTAGTGCACCTGACAGTAAGAAGAGACAAATTGGTTCAATTTTTGAAGACCTTGGAAAAGAAGTTGAAGATGATGATCAGCTTGAGTTCATCACATCTCTTAATAAAATTATTGGAAAGAATAAGAAGGTGAAGGACCTTGAAGGCAAAGTTAGAGTTTTGACAGAGAAACTTGAGAGTGTGATCAGCACTAAGGTATTTGAATTAGATCCACTTGAGAAAGCTAAAATAGTAATAAACTCTTTTGACTTTGAATTTTCTAACTTAAAGGATATTGTTAGAATAAAAGTTTAGGAAGACTTTGAAGCAGAAATGCAACAAAATTTAAGTGTAAATATTCAAAATGATATTGGTAATTTGGATGTATGCATAAATAATTTGAGAAAACATTTTGAGACTGGAAAGAGTTTATATATACAATGCACAAAATCAAAAATCCTAATAGCTGAAGAAGATAAGAAGATCAGAGAGAAGATAGATGCAATTACAGCTGAAACAAACACCTTGACAAGCCCAAATGTAAAGATAAGTTCTATAAAGAAGAACATAAGAAATTTAAATGATGAAATCAGAATGTTAGCAGAGAAGAAGAATAGAAAGATGATCAGGATTAACATCTTGAGAGAGCATATCTCAATCAAGACCTTAATTGTTGAAGACCAAATTGAGCAGTGTCTTTGAGCTAAGACATCTTTTCATAAGTTTAGCTTTAATTCCCTGCAAGCTTGTCAGATAGCAGCATACAGATTGAGTACTCTACTCAATGTTGCTGAATCCATCAGGAAGATATGGGAGAAAGATTTTGAATCATGGAAGTCAGAGTTTGGCGACTGTGTTGCAAGCCTACCGGCTTTGCAATAGCTGATAACAAGGTATCAAGTTTTTTTGAAATTTTTGTACACCCTATCTTTGTCATTGTTGTCAAAGGGGGAGAGATAGCAGAAAATTGAAAATATGTTGAGGAAGGATACTCATAGTGGGAGCTATTCTATGGAGTACAATATTGTATATGTGTTGTATAACATTTGGCCACAATTTTGTGTAAATACTTTGAAGTTTTGTTTGCACACTTAGCTAATTTCCCATATGTTGCCACCAATGACAAAGGGGGAGATTGTTGAAAATTTGGCTAATGTGGATGCATAGATGTTGTCATTATGGCAACATATGATCTCTATTGAGAGCATAGAATCTAGAATGCAAGTATGGCAAGTTGAAGGAAGAAATTGTCTAAGTATGGATACAGTGATCCTGACAGAGCACCCAATGAAGATTTAGTTGGCAATGTTCACTGGAGCAATATTTTTGTTTGCGTAGTTAACTGAAGCTTCTATAGAGTATGAGGATACCCCATCTTAGTGCACATAAATTTTGGAGTAGTACAGAAAAAGTTATTCAAAGTTTACTAAAGACAATTTTTGCAGACAGAACAGTTTTGGAGACAGTATTAGCGAAAGGGTTAAGGGATTATTTTTGCTTGTCAAAATAATGACTTAACATTATGAAGGGTTGACATCCTAGATGTTTAATCTTGGATAAAGATTTTGGAAGCTGACCATATAAATTTATTATCTCTAATAACTCATATATTAGGCATACTTGAAATGTAATGAAATAACAGTATGTGATGTGTAAAAAGAAAGAAAAGGATAACTTGCGATAGTTGTATATTGTGATAGCAGCAAAGGCTATTGATGCAAAGTTGTAAGAAGTACCATACTATAGTTAGAAATATTTTGTATTACCTATTTGGGTAGTGAGATCAGCTGGTGATCAAGTTTTGTAATCTAACTCCTAACAGGGTTAAGGCTTCTAACAAGGCCTAAAGTCCTTTAACCAGGATAGATCTACTATATATTGTAAATTGACTCCTAAAAGGGTCCAATATCCCTAACATGATACTTTTGATTAGTGATCTTTGTGGGTACCATCCCCACCAGGGTTTTCCCTTGGCCAGGGTTTCCTCGAGAACATATCATGTGTTATGAGTTCTTTCTATTTACTGCTATGTTTGTTAATCAGCTTGATAATCTTTGTATGCACTAAAGTAATCTGTTATATCCATAAGTGGGAAAAAGAAAAAGTTTGTGAAATATTGATTCACCCCCCCCCTCTCAGTATTTCCCATTTCTAACAACATAAGCACTGAAATCCATTTTTTTATCACCAAAGCGAGATTCACAATGGAGAAACCTTAATATATCTTGGTCATCAGAAAAAATTTGCCAATTATCTAGATTGTTAGGGATGGAAGGTCTGGCTTGTACCTCTATATTAGAAACATCTACAAATGTAACATCTTCTAGTTTAAGGGCTATATTAGCCAACAAATCTGCCATCCTATTCTGACTTCTTTCCATCCAATAAATATTAAAAGCACTAAAGCTTTCAATCTCATCCCAAACTGCATTGCTATATTGTTTCAACTTCTGATTCTTTGAAGCATATTTTGATCTAATTTGGGATATGACTAACTCAGAGTCACCTATAACTTTCAAACACTTTATGCCATGCCTTGATGCTAATCTTAGACCAATTAGTAGAGCCTCATACTCTACAACATTATTTGAGCATGAAAATAATAAAGTAATTGAGAACTTTAAAGTTTTACCATTTGGAGATATGAGCAATATTCCAGCTCTAGATCCTTCTTTGCTATTTGCTTCATCAAAAAACATGGTCCAGAGATTATCAAGGTCAATCCATCCTTCTTGGCTTTCTGATTTGTGGGGAGGCTCAACACCTTCCTCTACTCCCTTATCTTGGACCTTGAAGGCATTAATATCAGTATTAAGGAAACAATTCATGTTGTCCCACTCTTCTTCTTCAATCATGTGTGGAGTTCTAGATTGCCTAGAGACTTTGATATTCCATCCTTCAAAATTAAAAGTGGAAAATGATAAGTCACACTATATGCTACCTCCCATAGAGGCACTCCATTTTCTTGACAGTAACATTCCATACTGGGGAGGAATATCCACTACCAAGATACTCATGGTCAATTTTTTGTTGGGGTATGCAGCCAATCTATAAGGCAAAGCCTTAATAGTACCAACAACTGGTACTTCTCTTGAATCCATTGCTTGACACCTACCATGAGGTGTATCCACCTTTAATCCCAATGACTTCATAACCTCAGTAGGCATAACAGTTGTTGCCCAAAATTTTCCTGTCATTCATTTTTGGCCACGGTTCCTATTTTCCAAAAGAAATGCTCAAGTGTCGAAGCTCTCTGTGTTTTCTACCTTTTGGTGTCAAGAGTCTAGTGTGTTTTCTGTTGAAGTGTCAAAAAACCAGTGTGTTTTTGACCTCATCTCTATAGGCTCGGGATGTTTCTACCTTTTGGTCTAAAAGTTCAGTGTGTTTTCGACCTCTCCGCTCTGAAAATTTAGTGTGTTTTCGACCTTCACTCGAAAACCCTCTATGTTTTTGACACCCCTTCTATGTTTTCAGCCCTGAGCGCACAACTCTGATCAGGCGGGTCTCAATGCCTAAGGTCATGCCAGTGGAGAAGATTTGATGGCTGTCGCATGATCACATGGGATCTTCTGATCCCATGAGATCATGCGACAACCATTGATGCGGTATCAGTGATTGGCAGTCAGGATTGGTAGTCAAGACAAGCGCCAGTGGTTATCAGGTAGCATCTTCCAGTTAGTCACATGATCACATGGGCTCTTCTGAGCCCATGCACCCATGCGACTAACCTCTTGTGGTTACGGTGGTTACAAGCCAATAGTGTTGAAGGCAAGGGTCACAGGTTCACGTTGTCGCATGATCGCATAGGCCTTCCTGGCCGCATGCGATCATGCGACAAGTGATAGGCAGTCTGGTTTCAAGTGGTGGTGGTCAGTGGCTAGCCTTGTGCGGTTGGTCAAATGATCACATGGGCTCTTTTGAGCCCATACGACCATGCGACAAACCATCAGCGGTTAGCATGCCTACAGGCGGTGTTGCTGTGGGTCTGTACCAGGGTGCTGAGGCATTTGCTGATGTGGCGGTCAGACCAAAATTGGGGAGTGACATATGGTAGTCTATGGGCCTGGGGTTGACAAGCTTTGCACAGTTCCACAGTTGGAGGTGGGCCCAGTTCTATTATTTGGTCAGTTAATCTCGCAATAAAAGGAAGAATATTCCTTCTATCTGGGATTACAAGACTTCCCCTAGTCGGGTAATCCCCTAATAGAAAAGAATATACTGAAAAGGTAACGTGACTCAGTGACTACCATCGGATGAAGTAGGGATCAATGGTTTTCATGTGGTCACTAAGGGGTTCCTGGGGTTAAGGAAGAAACAAGCGATTCAGCGACTAGAGGAGAAAGGTGACCCGAGGTGAAACTGGGGTTAAGTTTGTAGTGCAATCGTAAGCCTGAGCTTTTGTGGCAAAGTGGTAGGTGAGTTTTTTGAGGGTTTTTGCATGATCGCATGAGGCCTTTCAGGCTCATGCAATCATGTGACTGATGAATTTTCAAAGCTATGTGGTCAGCTCCTATTAGGCCATGTGGCAAGCTTGACAGGTGGCAGATTTTGCAGGCCTGAGGTGTCCTTTTGTGGCAATGCAGAGGCAGGTTTTCAAAGGTTGTCATTGGATCACATGAAGCCTTTTGGCCTCATGCAATCATGCGACCATTGCTATTACAAGGGTGGCGTGATTGCTTTGGCTGGCTTTCTTCTACGGAGATGTTTGCAAAGCGCGGGTAGCTAAGAATTAATGTTTCCAAAGGAAATTATAGCTGGGAATGTTTGCAGAGATCTTTTAGGCTACCATTTTTGGGTCCTTTCAAGGATCTGATCGGATTTGAACATTCATGACAGAGTCCAACTTGCAAAGAGGTAGATAGATGAAGTTTTTTGTCGGGAGGTTGATCAATTTAGGGATGGACACGCAAAAGAAAAATATCTGATCGGCCATGATATTTACAAAGCATATTTATGATCAGAAGAGATTGTTTTAGGGCTAGATTATTATAATGCATATCTATGTAACCCTAAGGAGATATTTTTGATTCCTGCCTACGTGCAGGGGATGTATATAATTTGTTTTTGGAGCTTTTGAAGCTCAAAATTGACATTTTGTAAAAGAGAAAAGGTTCTTTTCTTGGAAAACTATTTGTAGCATTTCTTCCTGCTCTTTGGTTTCTCACATCTTGTAAGTTTTCATTGATGAATTCAAATATTGCAAAGCATTCTGTGGCATTCTTGTTGTCCTCATGCCTTCTTGTCTGAGTTTGTCTCTTATTGGATCAAAGGGTATGCATGATTTCAATGATATCTCAGGTTTTTGATTCCTCTTGCTTTCTACAATTTTGTGTATATTCCTATGTCTGATCTGATTTAGGTGTTTTGTGGGTATATTACAGCCCCTAGGAGCCTTGTCTCATTCCTACACCTAGTTGCAGAAAAGGATGTCTGTTTGCAGGTCATAGGTTGAGCCTTTGTTCAAACCCTCCTATGAAACACTTATGCAAGCCTATTCAGTAAGTTGTAATCTCCTAGACCTAATTCTATCACTCATTTCATCCCTCTATACTAAGATCCAAACCTCAGTTTCAGTGCATCACCTAGTAGGATAGATTTGCTTTTAGTCATTTCCCTTTCCATGCACTCCTAACCCTTTTCCCCTCAAAGTTTACTTCCCTGTCTAAGAGCAATTCTGGGTGACTATCCAAGAGGAACCAACCTAGAATCTAGAGGTCTCATCTTAGTTAGCAAAAGGTCCCACAACCTTGAGATGATTCCCTTATTATACTAAGTTATCAAGACTACGAGAGCTTGAACTAAGGGTGCAAATTTAGTGTATAACAATTTCTGGCACACCCGGTGGGACCAAGAGTTCATAGTTTTCATGGTTCTTGCTAGTTTTGATATGCATTTAGTAGGTTGCAGACCTTTGAGAGGTCATTATTTGACATATCTGGTGACTCCAAGCTCACGTCTACTGGTTTCAAGGAGATTCAGTGCCTAGGATGGATTACCATCCTTCTTTTCATGGAGGTCAGCAACAGTCATCTCATGCTTGCCCCCCACCCACCCAGCTTCCAGTATCATGGCAGCACCAATACTCATACCAGTAGCCTCAAGAGGAGATGCCTTGCATAGATGAGCATGCTTATCATGCCAAGATCCAACTACAAGAAGCTTTGGCTCAGCAGGATCAAGGTTACAGGAGGTATCTGGTAGAACAATACAAAAGAAATGAGGCCAAGCTTGCTGAGGGGCTGGAAGCACAAAAGAAACACTATGAGGAGGTGCTGGAAACACAAAAGGAGCATATGCAGACATAAGAAAAGGAGCAGTTTGATGCTAGGTGGAAGCAGTGTGAAGAAATCATTGCAGGACAACAAAAAGGTCAAGCAGCCCTTGCAGGTAATCTAGCCTCACTGAACAAATTTTACAAAGAAAATTTAATTAAGGTTAGTGATACTATAGCTGAGAAAGAGGAAAATTTTCAAAGGGCATTGGCAGCTCAGAAGGTTGCTTATAAGGAGTTGGAAATTCATAAGAATAATTGTGAAAAGGTGGTTCAAGACCAGAAAATTTTGAAGGAAGCCATGTTTGATAGAGGCAACGAATTTTAGATTGAGAAAGAAAAGGAGTTGAGAGCTCATGAGGAGTTTCATGAGAAAGAGCTGTAGAACCTCAAACAAAATATGAGATTCCTAGCTTTTACAGCTAAAAAATATAAAAGAGGCTATCAGATGTAGATTGAGAAATGTTCTCAACTTGAAGAAGAAAAGGAGAGGATAGAGCAGAAGATTGTTGATCTAAAGGTGGCTCTCTCCGAATAGGTTAGGACAAATGAGTCCTCAAAAAATAATGATTATGCTGACATCAGTATACTTCTCCTACAAAAGAGTCTAGAAGAAGAAGAGGAAGATCAATTCTGGGACAAGATGGAGTACTTTTTCTTGCATCTTGATGACAAGCCCACACTTCCAGAGAACACCCACAATCTTCAGGAGATAGTCATTTCTGGTCAACATAAGAAGGAGGTCAATCAGACTGAAGTAATCTCTCAAGAGCCTAAGTTTGTCAAGGAAAGCTCTAGGTCCAGCATATCTCATGGTTTCCCTATTAGGTATTTGGCCAGGATGGAGGTTATCAAAGGGTTACAAATCATGCCACCATCCGAATGTGGTTTTCCATCAGGAGTTGAGGCTAAAATGAACTAGATCAGCTTGTTGTCCCCATTGGCCAAGTAAGTAAAGTCTCATCGCTGCTTGTTGTTTCTCCTCAGAATAATGGTGCCTACAGTCAGCTTGACCAAGTGAAAAAAATCTATATCAGTCAAATCCTTGTCAAGCAAGTGACCCTGTATATCTCCTATGTTTATCTTGTAATAGCTTTCCAGAGGCATGTGGATTATTGTAAGCTAAGAAGGATGGGAAGCTATTTTCCACAACCAGTCAATGACTTTGTTTAACCAGGTCTCTGCACTGGTTAGTTTAGGTTAGGATAGATTTCCCTATTTTCTTTCCCCTATTTTCTAGAGTAGTTTCTTTCTTTCTAAGAAGTGCTCATGCATAGATTTGTTTGCCCAATTTAGTTTTTTCCCATGTCACATTTTTGTGTTCCAGAAATGACCCCATGCCCAATGGATGCATCAAGGCTACTAGTCTATGTCTAGCAGGCTGACATCCCGTAGAGGTCACCAAAATGTTGCCCAAAATTTCCATGTCATTCATATTTGGCCACGGTTCCTATTTTCCAAAAGAAATGCTCAAGTGTCGAAGCTCTCTGTGTTTTCTGCCTTTTGGTGTCGAGAGTCCAGTGTGTTTTCTGCTCAAGTGTCAAAAACCCAGTGTGTTTTTGACCTCCTCTCTATAGGCTCAGGATGTTTCTACCTTTTGGTCCAAAAGTTCAGTGTGTTTTCGACCTCTCCACTCTAAAAATTTGGTGTGTTTTCGACCTTCGCTCAAAAACCCTCTATGTTTTCGACACCCCTTCCGTGTTTTCATCCCTAAGAGTGCAACTCTGATCAGGTGGGTCCCAATGCCTAAGGCCGTGCCAGTGCGGAAGATTTGATGACTGTCACATGATCGCATGAGATCTTCTGAGCCCATGAGATCATTCAACAACCGTTGATGTGGTATCGATGATCGGCGGTCAGGATTGGTAGTCAAGATAAGCGCCAGCAGTTATCGAGTAGCATCTTCTGGTTAGTCGCATGATCGCATGGGCTCTTCCAAGCCCATGTGCCCATGTGACTAACCACCTATGGTTATGGTGGTTACAAGCTAGCAGCGTTGAAGGCAAGGGTCACAGGTTCACGTTGTCACATGATCGCATAGGCCTTCCTGGCCGCATGCGATCATGCGACAAGTGATAGGCGGTCTAGTTTCAAGTGGTGGTGGTCAGTGGATAGCCTCATGTGGTTGGTCGCATGATCGTATGGGCTCTTCTGAGCCCATGGAACCATGTGACAAACTGTCAGCGGTTAGCATGCTTGCGGATCAGACAGAGTCTAGCTTGCAAAGAGGTAGATAGATGAAGTTTTTTGTCAGTAGGTTGATCAATTCAGGGATGGACATGCAAAGGGAAAATATCTGATCGACCATGATATTTACAGAGCATATTTATGATCAGAAGTGACTATTTTAGGGCCAGATTGTTATAATGTATATCTATGTAACCCTAAGGAGATATTTTTTATTCCTACCTGCATGTAGGGGATGTATATAATTTGTTTTTGGAGCTTTTGAAGCTCAGAATTGACATTTTGTAAAAGAGAAAAGGCTCTTTTCTTGGAAAACTATCTGTAGCATTTCTTCCTACTCTCTAGTTTCCCACATCTTATAAATTTTCATTGATGAATTCAAATATTGCAAAGAATTTTGTGGCATTCTTATTGTCCTCATGCCTTCTTGTCTGAGTTTGTCTCTTATTGGATCAAAGGGTATGCATGATTTCAATGATATCTCAGGTTTCCTGATTCCTCTTGCTTTTTATAATTTTGTGTGTTTTCCTATGTCTGATCTGATTTAGGTGTTTTGTGGGTATATTACAGCCCCTAGAAGCCTTGTCTCATTCCTACACCTAGTTGCAGAAAAGGATGTCTGTTTGTAGGTCATAGGTTGAGCCTTTGTTCAGACCCTCCTATGAAACACTTATGCAAGCCTATTCAGTAAGTTGTAATCTCCTAGACCTAATTCTGTCACTGATTTCATCCCTCTATACTGAGATCCAAACCTCAGTTTCAGTGCATCACCTAGTAGGATAGATTTTCTTTCAGTCATTTCCCTTTCCATGCACTCCTTCTAACCCTTTTCCCCTCAAAGTTTACTTCCTTGTCTAAGAGCAAATTTGGGTGACTATCCAAGAGGAACCAGCCTAGAATCTGGAGGTCTCATCTCGGTTAGCAAAAGGTCCCACAACCTTGAGATGATTTCCTTGTTATACTGAGTTATCAAGACTATGAGAGCTTGAACTAAGGGTGCAAATTCAGTGTATAACAACAGTATTTGATGCTCCAGAATCAATCATGCAATTCTTTAGCAACTTTTCATTTATTTGCAAGGTCAAGAAAAAAGGATCAACTGATCCTACTGTAGTACTAACAACATTTGTGTCCAAATAAATTTGAGGGATTTTTAAAACAATCTCCTCACTACAATTTTCATCTTCTTCATCCACAATTGCCACTTGTTTCTCAATTTTTTCAATTTTTTGAGAATCAGTATGTACTACAGTTTTTACCCATTTCAAGGCATTTTTATTATGTTCTTCTATTCTCATCATCTCCAATAATGGAACTTTGACAGTGATCTGAGAAAATAATTTTCTCATGTCAACTGGAACATACTTTAAATTAGGTACATCTAGTTTTGAATCTGCAATCTCTTTATCAGCTTCTTGAGTGGATGTATTTGCAGGCTTGTCAATTTGGGCATTTTTTTTATTTTGTAAAACTGGTACAACCTTAGCAATAGGCTTAGTTTTTACCTTATAAACAATATTAGGCTTGGAAAATTTCTTTACCTTGACTTTATCAATAGGATTAGCATCCTTAGTCTTTTCTTGTGAAGTTTTTACATTCTTATTTGTCTTCTTGATAAAAATACCAGCTAGCTTGGGATCTGCATCACCAACAACTCTATTCCTCAAGTTATAATTTGCTTTTTCTTGAGTAACCAAATTGGTTGTTATCAAAGCAATTTCTTCATCAGAAGGTCTTCTCAAAGTAGTTTTTTGTTCATTATTTTGAACATTGCACTGAATGTTATCAGGCTCACTATCTTCATCATCTGAAAAAACTTGTTGATGATATGATTCATTTCTAGTTTGGGAATGTGAAGCATCCTAATTTTCATCCTCTTCAGTAGAGTCTACCTCACTCAAAACATGAGAAGAGAACATCCCACATCCCTGGTCATCATAAGGTTGTTCCTCATTGCAATCCCGCTCTTCATGTGCAGAAACATTTTGGGATATGGCATAATAATCAAGATCATGTGGTGACTGACAAGAAACACACCATGGGACTTCTTCCACTACATTCATTTAATTTCTTTGTAATGGATCAGGGGTCCTATCATTTGGTTTATCTCTTTTCTCAGGAATAAAAGGCTTCCCATCTTTCCATTGAGTGTTGTAGGGGTAATTCTGCATTCTTGGCAATTTGTTGAAATTATTAAAGGGGGGCTTGTCCCTTCCTGAAGCTTTATTACCTCTATTTTCACTAGGCTTTAGATCTTTGATTTCTTTTAAAATTTTCTTTAGGCTTTCAGCATCCTTAGGTTTCACACCTTGAAGCTTTCCTAGATCTTTTCTATTTAACAAAGGAGACCTATCATCTTCCCTCCTTCCCAACTTTCCTAAGATTCTTCAGTTGCTTTCTATGTTCACAGCTAGCTTGTAAGCTTCAACCAGACTCCTTAGATTCTTATCTCTCAATACGTATCCCATCTTATAATCAAAAGCATTTAAATATGTGACAAGGCACACCCTATCATCCAATCTTATAACTTGCAACAATTTATGCATGGCCTTTTGAAATCTAACATTAAATTCAACAACATCCTCATTAAAGTTCTTTTTTATGTTATTGAATTCATTTAGCATAAAACCTTCATGTGTTTTGTCACCATATTGTTCCTTGAAACAATCTCTAAGTTGATCCCATGATCCTATGCTACCATGTGGCAAAGCCCTGAACCAATCCCTTGAATCTTCTGTTAGGGATTGCACAAACAGTTTCATGATAAGATCATCAAGCACAATATTATAGTCATCAATGCCATCAATAAATTTATTTAAATGTTCCTCACAGGTTACAACATTGCTTCCTATAAATTTAGGAAGCTTCTTTCTAATTTCTTCAGAGATGGGGTTAGGATAACCAGGGATACTAGTAAAAACCAATTTCTTACACCTTTCATGTATAACCCCTGAAAAAATACCAACACCCCGAGATGTAGATGCATTATTATTTGTAGTGGTAGCACCTTTAAAACCTCCTGGTGGAGGAACACTAGTTGTCTGATTTGCTAAATTTTTGACATTTTCTCCTTGTGTCATGGTAGAACTAGCAAAATTTATAGGTCCTGCAGACCTTTTAAGAAAATCAATTTTCTTTTTCATTTCTAGTGTTGCAGCTTCTAGTTCTGCCTTTTCAAGTTCTTTGGCTAGCAATTCCTTTTCCTTTTTAGCCTTCTCAAGGTCAGCTTCCAATCTTAAGGCCTGGTCTATAGGAATTTTAGGGGCCACGGGTTCTTTAATTGAAATGCTCACTTTCTTTTATTTCCCTTTTATCTTTTGGTTTCCTTGTTTCAAAAGTCTTATGGACAACAGGTAGTTCTTTTGTCTTTTCAAGAATAGGAACATAATTTATAGCCTCTAAATCCAACAGCTGCCTTCTTAATTGGTTAGCCTGATCATAGCATGTTTGACCCTTTCTTCCTTCTTATTTTCTCTCTTTTGCCTAATGGTTTCTTGTTCTTGAATTCTTCTTTCCAATTCATATACTTCCTCAAAAATTTCCTCAGAATCAGGCAAAGTAGTTTTAGACTCATCTTGTTGTGCTTGGGGCCGTTCTTGCCGATCCTGAGATTCATGGGGGCCTTGGGGTATTGATGAATTGAGGGTTAAAAGGGGAACAAAATCCTGTCCACCCTTTCTGTTGCTTCTAAACCTACTAAATTTTCTTGAAAGCCTTCTATTGTGGGATGGCCTTTCACCCTCTCTATCTGTGGGGGAGTAATAGTCTTCATACTAGTTTAGGCCTAGATCAACTGCCTCCTCATATTCTGAGGCATTTCCTTGCTGACTAGAAGGAGTAGGACCCTCCCACCTTAGGTTCCCCTTTTGATTCCAGGTTAGGGATGTATCATCAACACTTTTTTCTTTCCTAACCTGAGTTCTTCTTGATGTTGCAGGAAGCCCACCTTGCAAGCTTTCTTCTGGGTGTTCCTTCCTCCATGACCTTGTGATTTTGAAACTCATACTTATATATTACTTAAAGCACTAGTTACAGACATGTTCAGAGTCACCACTCACAAAATGTGAGATAATTTGAAACCTTACTGAAACTGACTCTTATACTTTTAAATGAAGACCACTGGATAAATGATAAGCCGGCCAAAAGTCTAAGCTCAACTTGTAACCATGTTATCTATGCTGATTTGTAACACTAGAGATATCAAATGATTGAAATAGGTAGGTCAGGAGTCTAGCTCAACTTGAAACCTACACTATTTTCTCTTGATAGTATTTCTCTATTCCCTAGCAAAGTCACCAATTTGTTGGTTCCTAGATAGGATTTTACACTCCACGAGATACCAATATGCCCATGATGGATACTAAGGATTTCTTAGTTCCAAATGTGAGCAATCTATGAGAAATTGGACCAACTATAGGGATAATATTTCCCTCTTTAGCTTCTGGCTGTGCAAAACCAAGGTAGGTACACCTGATCTAATAGTATTAATTCTGACTGATAGTTCTAACTCTGCCCCTTATTTCTTTATTGGATCTTTCAATAGATGAATACAGTGAGAAAGTACTAAACAAGAACCTATTGTTCATTAACTCTCCATCACTAGATAGGACAATACATAAATGTAAATAAAATTAAAAGACTAGTAGTGATTTGAATGATTAGGATCATAAGGTTTGAATCACTCTTCTCAACACAAAGGTAGGAGAATATAGGCCAATGCCTTATCCATTGGGAAAAATATCAAGGAAAAGGATGAATACAATGATGTCTGAAATTGGTCTCTAGGCATAAATACAAATATATCCCAACTCTTTCTTGCTTATGAAAATCCTTCACATAAACTCTAAGAACACATATCCCACTTTGAGCAATATTTTAATCTAACCCTAGCTTGGAACTCAAAGCATCAATACATTCACATAAACCTTTATACAAAGATTTAAAGATTCAAAAAATAGAGCAAAGGAGAGAAAAGATCTGAGGTTTGTATTAAGTATAACCTTTCACCATATGCATACAGTATCCAGAATAGTAAGCTTGCAAGATAAGAACAACCTGTACTTCTTTTTTTATTTGTTTGATAAAATGATATCAAAAATTACAATCCTTGACTGAAAAGCTAGGGTTTTAGAAATTTCTATCCTTTTAATACCTAAACTCCAATCTCTCTGAATGATCATGAAAAATCCCTTTATATCAAGAGATGCAACAAGCAACCGATCACTCTAGGGTTACCAAAAAATAACCTATAAGACTTTTCAACAACCCTAATGGGTTTACAATAACTACACTACTGAAACAGGTGAGATATTTTCAAATTGAATGGACATGCTTTTTGTCTTCAATGCTATCCTTGGCTCCTTTTCAACAAATCTAATTTTATTATCTTACTATCAAACTGCAATGAATGCCCTTCCGCAAAAAATCAACCATAAAAATCATTTGGCTCGGCATCATAGGAAACAAAATCGGATTCTATCCGTAGTTTATGTCTTCTATATCCTTCCCCAACTACAATCTGTATTGAAGAATTTAATTCATGGCCACTACTTTCTTTTACAACTTTCTACATCAAAAACCCTAGCAAAACCCTATAGGAAATTTGAATTCAAATAAAAAATGGTAACCAGCTCAATTTTAAAATGTGACCGTTGATCTATCTTATTCCCAGTAGATCGGGTGGCTCGTAGAATCCTTCAACAGTCAACAAAACCTTTAAAAATTTTCTTTTCCACCTCATAAAATCTTTGAACCAATAAAAATAGAGCACATCAGCAATGAATTAGCGTATTGGACCCACTTCTTCATAATCTTTAAAATGAATGGCTGTCGTAAGATTGCATAGCCTCAAAAGATTCTATGCGACGATACGACAGCCATCAGATCCTCCATATATGCATTCTTTAGAATCTCTTGAGTCCACTGATGTGTCTACACTTCTTTCCAACTCTACCACTCACAACATGACACCTCAGCAACACCTAGCAAAATGGTCCAACAATTCTTGACTGACCCTTAACCCTTTACCATTTGGTGAACATGCGACTACAAGAAAATTCAAGTCGCTAGATGCCTTCCTTGATTGTGGTTAAGTCAAACGATTTAGTGAATGACTGCATTTGCTGAATTGCAAAGTCCCTTCCTAACCTTAGGTTACTCTTTGTGAACTGGTGAATACATAAGAAAACTGAGGGCCCACTGACTATCTAGCAAATTAGTGACCAAAGACATTTTACCAATTCACTGAAAAATTTGAAACACTGCCACTTTATCTAGAGATTCAGCAAACACATATTTGCTGAATCGCTAAAAGATTTTATAACCCTGCCAAAAACTTTGCAAATGAGCGAACATAGAAGACTTTATCGGTGTCACCAAAAACTTGTCTGAATCACCAAAAACCTTAGACCAGAAACTGGGCCTGCCTAAAATGAGATCAACGGTTGTCATAAGATCTCATGCATCTGTCACATTCTATCAGATCTTATGAAAACCATTGGATCAACCCTTTTATACTGCTCTAATAGATCCCCTGACATGAAACAAATCTATGGTCAGTCTTTTACCCTCATAATCCATGAAGATTCCACCAGAATACATGCCCACCGTTGATGAAGAATCTTGCCCCTATTCTGACAAACCTCTGACATAGAAAAGAATCAACGGCTAGTCTTATAGCTTCATGTGTCAGAAATGATCATTAAGATCATACACTGGCCATCGATGCCCTGCCACTATCAGAATCATGGAACCTCCAAAATCCTTTGTCCCACTGACAATACTCTGAGTCCTTAATACATGGACCAATGAGAAAGTGCTCACTAAGCACACCTGGCATGTGGACCCATTACATCGAAAATCCTTTTCCATGAAAGAGAATCAATGGCTAGAGAAACTTTGCAACCCTTTGACACATCACATAAGATCTTATGCCCATTGTCAGATCGAGATGGTGTCAGAAAGCCAGGACCAGGAAAGGATAAAAGTCAGAAACTATAGGAAATATTAAAGGGCTTGGCTTAGGAAAAATCACACCGATGGACTTTAGAAAAATATTAAAGCTGGGTTGTGAAGACTTTAGGAAAATAAATCAAAGGGGGTCGACATGAAACCTTAGTCACATGATCGCATAGCATGAAAATGGCTCATGTGATCAGGCGACAAAGGGGTCAATAATTTAGCACATGCGTCACAAAGTTTTTAAGTGGCCCAAAAAGTAACGCTTAATTAGAATAGGGCTAGGGCACACTTAGGGTTTTTCTTGCAAATGGCTAGATTTTGAAATTTTGCCTAGGGTTTTGCCAGGAAAATGGAGAAAAATAACTGCAGAGACCTAGAAAATATGATTCAACCATGGAATTTTTCACTTGTGCTAACATGACCCCAAGGTGCACTAAGCACAATTGGGCAGGAATCTTCCAGGGCTCATATCTCAGAGCTCAAGAGAGGTATCAAAAAACCATCATGTGCTACTAGATCATGTTTTTGAGGTCTACAATAACCTCTCTTAGTTTTGGGTGATTCAACTTCATTTGCATTTGGCAAGGCGATCTCAGTCGATGCCAAAACTTGCAGTGAGGGTCAGTTGAAAGTGGCTCAATAGCGTATCTTTCAAACCATCCAACCTAGCATTGAATTGTCTACTCCATCAGCTCTGGTTGGCTGGGTAAATACCAATGACAACCCAATTCTTCCCACGGAGTCATGGGAATGCTCACGACCACGCTTGACCCAAGTGACCCCAAGGTGCACTGAGCACGATTGGGCAGTGATCTTCTAGGGCTCGTATCTCATAGCTCATGAGAGGTATCAATGAAATGTTAGGGGATATGGGATCTTGTTTTTGAGGTCTACTATAACCTCTCTCAGTTTTGGATGATTTGACTTCGTTTGCATTTGGTAAGGTGATCTCAGTCGATGCCAAAACTTGTAGTGAGGGTCAATTAAAAGCAGCTCAATAGCGTATCTTTCAAACCGTCTGACCTAGAATTGAACCATCTACTCCATTAGCTCTAACTAGCTGGGTAAACACCAGTGACAACCTTGTTCTACCCACAGAGTCACTGGAACGCTTGCGACCACGCTCGACCCAAGTGACCCCAAGGTGCACTAAGCATGATTGGGCAATGATCTTACAGGGCTCGTATCTTGAAGCTCATGAGAGGCATCAAAAAACCATAAAGGGCTATAGAATTGTGTTTCTGAGGTCTACTATAACCTCTCTTGATTTTGGGTGATTCGACTTCATTTTCATTTGGCAAGGCGATCTCAGTTGATGCCAAAACTTGTAGTGAGGGTTAGTTGAAAGTGGCCTATCAGCATATCTTTCAAACCGTCTGACTTGGCATCGAACTATCTACTCCATCAGCTTTGGTTGGCTGGGTAAACACTAATGACAACCTCATTCCACCCATGTAGTCACAGGAATGCTTACGACCACGCTCGACCCAAGTGACCCTAAGGTGCAATAAGCACAATTGGGAAATGATCTTTCATGGCTCGTATCTTGGAGCTCATGAGAGGTATTGACAAATTTTTAGTTGCTATGAGATTGTGTTTCCAAGTTCTACTATAACCTCTCTCAATTTTGGGTGATTTGATTTCATTTGCATTTGGCAAGGCGATCTCAGTCGATGCCAAAACTTGCAATGAGGGTCAGTTGAAAGCGGCTCAACATCATATCTTTCAAACCATCTAACCTGGCATCAAATTGTCTACTTCATCAACTCCATTTGGCTAGGTAAAAGCTAGTGACAACCCCATTCCACCCACGGAGTCAAGGGAAAGCTCGCGACCATGCTCGACCCAAGTGACCCCAAGGTGCACTAAGCACGATTGGGCAGCGATCTTCCAGGGCTCATATCTTGGAACTCATGAGAGGTATCAACAAGATTTTAGGTGTTGCAAGATCATGTTTTTGAGGTCTACTATAACCTCTCTCAATTTTGGGTGATTCGACTTTGTTTCCATTTGGCAAGGTGATCTTAGTTGATGCCAAAACTTGCAGTGAGGGTCAATTGAAAGCGGCTCAGCAGCATATCTTTCAAACCATCTGACTTGACATCAAACCATCTACTCCATCATCTGGTTAGCTGGGTAAACACTGGTGACAACCCCATTCCACCCACAGAGTCATGGGAAAGCTCACAACCACACTCAACCCAAGTGACCCCAAGGTGCACTAAGCACGATTGGGCAGCGATCTTTCGGGGCTTGTATCTCAGAGCTCACAAGAGGTATTAAAAAAATGTTAGGGGCTATGAGATCATGTTTCCAAGGTCTACAATAACCTCTCTTGGTTTTGGGCAATTTGACTTCATTTGCATTTGGCAAGGTGATCTCAATCAATGCCAAAACTTGCAGTGAGGGTTAGTTGAAAGTGGCTCAGGAGCATATCTTTCAAACCGTCTAACCTGGCATCAAACCATTTGCTCCATTGGCTCTAGTTGGCTGAGTAAACACCAGTGACAACCTCATTCTACCCACAGAGTCACAGGAATGCTCACGACCATGCTCAACCCAAGTGACGCCAAGGTTTACTAAGCACGATTGGGCAATGATCTTTTGGGGCTTGTATCTTGGAGCTCATGAGAGGTATCGACAAACCATAAAGTGCTATGGGATCATGTTTCTGAGGTCTACTATAACCTCTCTTAGTTTTGGGTGATTCAACTTCATTTTCATTTGGAAAGGTGATCTCAGTCGATGCCAAAACTTGTAGTGAGGGTCGGCTAAAAGCGGTTCAACAACGTATCTTTCAAACCGTCTGACATTGGATCGAACCATCTACTCCATTAGCTCCAGTTGCCTAGGTAAACACCAGTGAAAACCTTATTTCACCCATAGAGTCACTGGAATGCTCATGACCACGCTCGATCCAAGTGACCCCAAGGTGCACTAAGCACGATTGGGCAGCGATCTTCTGTGACTCAAGTGACCCCAATATAACAAGTTATATACATAGTGAGTATATACATAGTATTCAAATAATGTAGTACTAAGTGGCTCAAGTGATTATATATAATGGTATGAAACATAAGAACATAGGAAATCTATAGAAGTTAAACCTCAAACATAATAAGCTCCATGAACAGGGTATTCCATAGAAAAGAAAAACAAATGTAACTTCAACAAGATAAAATTTCAATCATAATGATAATCATAGTCAAGATATAACTTCACCATTCAATTCCATAAAAATGAATAATAAATATGTATATACAAAAGATGACGCAAATATAACATATAAATGAACATGTTCTATATATACAAAGTATCAAATGTATCAAAAGTATCTCCATATACAAATATGGCACATACCATTTCAAAATGTCTACAAAATCAATGTTTTAAGGTGTACAATGTGGCATATATGCCATCTCAAAATGTGCAAAGTGGCATCTCTAAATGACCACAAAACTAAAACTACATCCTATGCTATAGGGGGATCATCAAAATGTAGCCTCTTTGAAGAAGTGTTGGGCTCTGATTGATCCTGCATAAAAAATGAGTTCAAACCCAAGTTAGATTGCTTACTTTATATGATTTGTACACACACACACACACACACACACATATATAGTTCATAATTCAAACACTAATTTAATTAAAATTATAACTGAATACAAATATCTATACTTGGTCTCTCAGTCACCTACCACAATTAGGTGTCCTAGCATAAGTCCTAGGTAGCGAAGGGACCATGCCAACAATACCAACTGTGACCTATAAATATATATTTGTAATAATGAGATTAGTAGAGTGGTGCAACATAGAGTAATAAATCTAAAAAATAGGATGATAGCATAATAAAATTACAAATTGATTGAACTAAAATTAAAACTTACATCTGATGATCCCTCCTCTGGAATGGTGGGCTGGGTCAACAAAGATACGAAAGATTCTCGTGGGCCCTCCCTCACACTCAGAGTAACCTATGAGAGTAAAAAGATTGTCAATTATATATAAATGTACTTCATCATGGCAACCCTGGTTACAAAATACAAATAACAATATGTAAAAGTCTACGTACAATCGGGCTATCACTCCGAATCGAGATGCCTATAACCCTACGCTACCAAACAGCTGTTGGGACATCATCAATAGCCACACCCTATATAATAAAGTGCAAGTAAAATATTTATTACTGCACACAAGTGGCATACATGTGCATGCATAATTAATCTTAAACAATTAACTACCTTTCCTTTGTCGACACCTGATGAAGGAACCCCCTCGTGCCCCCCACTGATATCAGCTGTACCCTACAAGAACATAATCAAATGACAATATATAAGTAAATGTATGAATTTTATTGCTCTAATTGATAGAGATTTAAGCATGAACACCAAATGATATTAAAAAAAACTAATGGGTACATAATTTATAATATACCGTATAGTCATCAAGGCCAAATGAAATGGCCGAAAGTGTGGACTCATCCACCTGTCTCAGCTCCTCCTATGTCATCGACTAAACATAAATGGAAAAAATATATATACATAAGTGCATGCAATCATTAAAACTAATCTAAATAAATAAATTATTTTAAAATTAAATAAGTCATGTGACAAATTTATTTATAATGTTTACTCTTACTATATCAATAGGAGTCAATGGCTCTGCGTGCACCTCCTGAACACTCTCATGAGATGTAGATGCTCCATGAGGTGTTGTAGCCTCTGTAGCTACGTCTATTATATCCTCCTCATCAATAACATGAAACTGATATGTATCATAATCAATAAGCGGTCCGAGGCACATATGCCTGCACATAATGCACATATGGGGCTCGCATACATGTGAACTCTGAGGAGATGTCGATGAGCCAACATCATCTACACCAGGAGGCAACACTAACCTGGTCTATGTGATCAACTGATCACTCAGTAAATGAATGGCCCTAATAGTCTGTGAGGCAGCCTCTGCAATGATATTGGGATGCTACACTGGAGGAGGAGGTGTGACATCAGTGGGGGGGACAAAGGTAGTGGCCTTTTGGTGCTAGGAAAATGGCCTAGTCTAAAGGGCTCCTCCACATATGCCCATGTTGGGCCTCATACTCCAATAATCAACATGGTCACCAAGCACAAACTCAGCATACAATTTTTTAATGAAATAAAATGGGACCTCCAAATTGCTATGGGGTGGTTTATCAAAAACCATCCACCAACGATCCCAAAAGTTTGTGCGCATTGCTTCATTTGTGCACCATTTTATTGATAATTTGGGCTTTTTGGGGTCAACTGGTATTCCAGTTTTAGGATTGACAAAAAGGGCGGCTATATCTTCCTTATATTAAGGGCTGCAATCCTATCATGGTCAAGGCCATCATCAAATTGGGCGTGCATATCATCACGCCAATGAAGAGCAGCATTATGTTGCTGCATGAGTGTGTCAATATTTCCAAAAATTATATTTAGTGTGGCAAGCATGGGACCCAATGTAGGTATATTTTGATACGTGTTTTGGAAACCTCGTATTGTGTAGAAATTTTCTTATACCAAATCTTGTAAATATTTAGGGTTTAGATACGGGGGATTGTTTTCAAGATCATTATTTGGTGCGGGAGGGTTATTTTCTTCATTATTGTCAGCCATGCCCGATTAAATAAAAAACAAATCTAAATTTCAATCTAATTTCATATATTATGACAAATATCAATACAAAACCCTATTTTAAAAAAAAATGCTACATATAGCATGAAAATGGAATAAAATAATAAAAATATACAAATAATTACTTACCGAATATGTTCGGGAGTCGAATTTCTTATTTTCAAAATCAGGTATCTGAAAATATATCAGGTCTATGATATATCAAGCCATTTTGGCAAAGAAAAATGTGGAAAGAAATGAAGAAAAGGGCTCGCGGGTTTCGGATTTATGCCATAGTTATCGGGTACCCGATTAGGCCTGTGCTTTGGTGTCAAGTTTGCCCAGGTGTGCATTTTCATGCACTTTTGGATGAGTGAAAAGTGAATACTTTTCACATCGCCACTTTTTGGCCCCTCATGATCTTGCACATACCCAAGTTATTGTACTTTTAATAGAGTACATCATCTTGTGGGTTTGATCCCCACTATGGTTTTTCCCCTAATAAAGTTTCCACATCAAAAATATTGGTGTTATTGTTACAAGTAGTGGTTGTCATTGCACAAAAATATCGACCTATTAATGCTCAATACAACCACTAGACTTATACAAGACACAAGAGGCGATTAATCCATGTTACGAATCCTGAGGGGAGCGCTAACCATTTTACCAACACTTATTGTGTTCATGTGGTGTTGTGATTATGTTCTTTCATGTTTACCTTTTTTGATCTATGCTTAAATGATTTAAATATGCAAAGTGGTTAAATTTAACGAGGTTGGGAAAAAACTAATTCACCCCCCTCTTAGTTGTGTGGTGTTGCTATATTCGTATAAATGCTACCATGCATCCATGAGTTAAATACTGATGAAATGGGATGATAATTTAATTATACGAAGAATAAGGATGTTCTATTACATATATTATAAATATAATATATATTATATTATATCTATTAAGTCTAATGAAAATTATATATATATTATTAATAATGAAGTTAAAATATATATGGGCTATTAACATATACATATATATATTTTTATATACATTAATAATAATGAATTAAATATATATGCATACACATAAAATTTTAATTGTTCATAATTCATTTGAAGTAGTTTATGAATAGTTTATTTATTAGTATCTCTCTCTATAGCCCCTTAGAAGGATAGTTTGGTGTTGTGTACGGAGAGGTGGAATAAATTTAAAGAACGTATTGGTGTCAAGTACCATACAAAAAATAAATCCATGATATCCTTAGAGTTGAATTTAGGAGAGATGCAAGGAATCCAGGCTAAAATATGTTAACTACCAAATGTATTATGAACTATTCATTATTGGATTTCCTTGGATGCTTAATAATGTATGTCAACCTTTGGGAACTGACAACCTCCTAGTTGGAGGTATTACATATACAATTATATTTGGGATATAAAAGATATTACTATACACTTTAAATTTCTTAATATCTCTCTAATGAAACTAGGGGGACAGGGAGTCCGTGGAAGGGAAAGGCAAAGTAATTTCGGTCACTCAACAAGTAGTTCCTAACACTCCGATTAAGCCTTGAGGGAGCCTTCTTGTATAATGTTTCACATTCTCTTTGTATTATAATCCTACCATCCTTCTTAAGGATAGTGATTAAGAGTTAAGTAAGAAATTAGGACTTAAGTATTTATTACAAATCAAGGATTGTTCTTCATATAATCTAATTTAATGCATAACATTGTATATTAATCATTAAGAAGTGATATTAACATAGTAGGGAATGTTATATAACTTTATAATCCCAATGTAATACAAACTCCAAATAGAAATTTTAGAGAAAAGGGTATGTGGAGGATCATGGTATGCCAAAAAGTGGTGATGTGAAAAAGAAGTCCTAATTGATATACTCTTTGAAAAACAACTATAACTTTCAAACAATATAACATTTTTAAAAATTGAAATATACATTACATTCCATACTTCACCTAATACAATAATAATAAACAATTCTTTTAATTTGATGAAGTTTAGAGTAAGTTAAGGTGGTTAGACACGAGACTTTTTATATTTAGGAAAATTTGTAGTAGAAAAATCATAATTAATTATTTAATTGGAAAAAAACATAAAAAAATATACATCACATCCAGACATGAGGCCACTAATGTTATCTATAATCTTATAAAAAGATGTTATCATTTGATTTTGTTTAATGTGGTTAGACATACACCTACTTGTTATCTTTGTAGCCTTGATTGATAGACTTATTTAAAAATAGCTATAACTTTCAAACTGTATAACATTTTTGAAATCCAAAACACGTGTCACATTCTATGTTTTTCCTACTACAAGAAAAATAAAAAAAGTTTTCAATTTGATAAAATTTAGACTAAGTTAACGTGGTCAGACACGAGAGTTTTTGTATTCTTGAAAATTTATAGAAGGAAAATCATAATTAATTATTTACTTGGGAAAAAATACAAAAAAAAATGTGTCACATCTAGACATGAGTCAAATACTTATATCTAGAATATTGTAAAAAAAAATTATCATTTGATTGTGTTTAAGGTGGTCAAATATACACATACTTCTTATTTTTTTCTTGAAATTTTTGTACTACTACATTGAAATTTGAAATTTTCAACTGATGTAATCCAAATCATCACACATTGCTACAAATGCAAATACTTAAAATGGCTTTATTAAGTCTGCATTGGAGAAACCGTTATCTTTGCAACTATGCCATTACTTCTTAAGTTTTCTTAGAAGATTCTTTGAATCTGCATGGCACTTTGTCATTCTCTATGACTATCGAATTGGAGGTCCACAAACTCATTAGTCAATTCATATACCATTTCTCTTTACACTCTTCAAACTCTGCAAACTCTTTATTAAATTCTTTCATTTTGCAATCAATCAAGTAATCAATCCACCATTTCATGGTTTCTTCATGGACCAACCAACTTCAATAACTCCCTCGATATATTTGCATGGATCGTAACCTAATAAAGACTTGTGTAGGTCTCTTATAAAGACATTCCAGACAAGATAGCCAAGCTATCAACAAAGAGACCACCCTTGTCCATATCGGGAATGTTATAATAAACCGGTTCATGAATAAATAGAGAACCGAATACTAATTGGACCACAGCAAGGAAGAGAAGCTGAATCACTAAGCACAAGCTTGCATGCTTATTTCATATCCACCACCTTCTTCCCATTTTCAATGCCGAGCTCACCATATACTTGTCTTCATTGGTTTCTTTGGGAAATACTAACTAATAGCACTCGATGGTTCCAAAAACCAAGAACTCTACACATGGTTCTCTCGGGTCTCATTCAAGCATGACAGTCAAAGCATGCCCATATCAAAAGCACCCACCACCTTTTCTATTACAAATGCTGAGTTCCAAATACATTGGTCTTAGATTGTCTCTTTTGGAAATGATATCCAACTTCATTCAGCCATGAAAATGACTCTACAAAAAATAAGCTCTTCTTGATAGCTATTTCATGATTTGAAACCAAAACAATATCAAATAACGGTTCTTGATAACCATTTAACAAAGACTGGTTTTGCATGTATGATAACATATTTAATACCATTCCATTTACATCAATGTTGATGACCACATTCCCTAACTTGATAAAAATGAATAAAAGACTCTTGACTCAGTCTCTCTACCCAAACTGACCCGATTACGAATACTTGACAGAAGGAAATAACAAAAGAAGCCAATAAAAACCATTGATAAGGGAATAACAATATATATTAAAAACATCAGTTCATACAAAAGATGAATGTCTCTCTGGCCTTCAGCCAGAGAGCCAATCCTTTCCCCAAACCTTTTGCACTCTCTTTCTAGTAACTTCCCTCTATCAACTCTCCTGTATTCCTTGTTTTCGCTCTCTATATATCTCCTTATTGAGATTCTTGGGGTAATTAGGAAAACCATCCACCTACCCATGATTACATGAGGTTTCCTAATAATAGATAATTTAGTCATGACAATTACAAAAACTGTCTACTTGATGACTCAACATATACCACTTGGATTTTGGTTACAAACAACTATACAAACCCATTTCAGGTACAATTTACTAAAAATTTTAAATGACTTAATGTCATTATCATGCAAGTTGGTTGGATGTTAGAGGTGCCTCTACACCATACTCCCAAACTTCAAAGATTTCCATGTCCCATGGAAATGCTGAGGATAAATTTGGAGCAAAATTTCTTGTGTATGCTTATGTTGCTCGCTCTGATGCTGCAACAGACCGGTTGCTATCCACCTTTCTTCATGCTACTTCACACAACCTCCATATTTCCATCTTACCCATGCAAGATCCTAGAAGATGCTTCCCACCCTTCTCTTAGTGGTTTCTTACTGTACACCTTCTACCTAGAGCTTAATCTAGTTGGAGACAATACCAAGATCTCTGCTCATGAGATCTTCACACATAAACTCTTCATCCTTTTGTAGCTTCGATGGAAAAATGTGCAACCATTCTTTGAAAACAAACTCTACCCTACCCAAATCTTTTGCTAGCTTTGATACCAATATGGTGTATGTGCTTCTAGGTTTGCTTGCACAATTGCTAAGAAGACCTTGCTTGTCTTCTTCAAGGATCTTAATCTCCTTTAGGATCTCAAAAGTCTTATATGATTAACTAAGACCTTGACTAACTCTTCTCTAAGAGTCCAACTTGTTGTGCTTAACCTTGAAGGACAATCACCCTTTAGTTACTTCAATGCTTTCTCCTACACTTAGAAGGCTCTAAGTGCCATATTCATAAAAACCATGAAATTCATTACAGGGGTGTCAAATGCTTCATCAAAATTCATATCACTTCCATTTGGATCCATCTTGAAGGATCTCCAAGCTCTTTCTTATCGGGTTCAAGATCTAGTCATCTGTACATAGGTTTCCTATTATCTGTACATAGGTTTCCTATTATCTAGGTCAAATAGGGCTAAAAGGCCTAATTTGTAGGACCTTACTGGTTTCTTGATCAAATCTCAATCAAATGGTTTGGTAGATTCTAAATCCTCCTAACATGACATAATCTGATCATATCACACCTGGAACTATGATTTTTCTGTACTGTACTTCTATTCCCTGCAAGGAATCTTCAAATCTTTCACATCAAACCTCTAACCAGGCACTATAAGCTTGCCTAGGGCTTGGAATTAAATATAGCTACTTGACTCTTCCAAAATCCTAACTCTAAATATATACAAAAAAATGGCTCCCCTAAAACATTAATCTACCCTTAGGAAGATCCCATGGCTAGATTTCATGGGGGAGCCATAGAAAGACAAATTGGTCAGGACAAGACTAGGAAACCCTTTAGTTCTAAAACAATTTATTCAAAGCACTAAACCAATTCTAATCTACTTTCTTAAAGAATGAAAAGGTCTTGAAACTATACTATAAAAACTAATCCAACACTAGATCAAAGCATTCAATCCATTTGATAGCACTATCACACTAAAATTCTTGGTGTCCACACAAAACCAGAATTGCAGAGCTGCTTCACTATTCAAAAACTTGATTACAATACTCTCTCCCCCAGGATTCAAGCCTGAGAGATTCTTAGATGTCATTCTCCATGTTTCTAGGAAAATTTAGTTCATCCAAAATTGCATCTTTTAGGGGACCCAATGTTGCCGAGTTGCATGCAACATATGCAAAAAATTGCCAATGTTGTCATGACAACTTTTGGTATCTTTTACATTCAATAGCCCCACTAGAATATAGGACCTCTAAGCCATGTAGTTAGAAGAAATAAAATCATAAATGACCTCAAGGAATATTTCTTACATCTCTCATGTGTTTAGAACACATTAATAATCTTAAATCCAAACTTTAGACTTCTAAGCCTAAGCTATCAAAACAACTAACAAAGACTAATTGGTGACCTTAGTTCTAACACTAATTCACCTAGTCCACATCTTTCAAGACATTATAAAGTCCAATTTAAACACACAACTCAACTCACAACTTTGACTTGGCTAATGTCAGATACAAGCCAAAATGACATAGAAATTGGAGGCTAGCCTATGTGCTCCTGCACCATCAACATATAGAATAATTATTTTTCAAAAAAGGCCTAGTATCTTAGAAACTAAATTTAATTTTCTATAGATTCTCTTCTTACATATTTTTGATATAATATTTATAACTTGTTCAAATTTTTATGTCAACTTGCTTAAACCTGATTTTCTAAATTTTCATTTCCACTTAAGGGCCTAGTTACAACACCATGATACTAGAGTTAAATTTTCAATGTGAACTACATGAAAAAAATAATTCTAGTTACAAGTAGTAGTTTCCGTTGCACCAAAAGATCGACCTGTTAATGCTCAATACAACCACTAGACTTATAGAAGACACAGGAGGTGGTTAAGCCATGTCACAAATCCCAAGGGGACCACTGACCATTTTTCCAACAATCTCCCCCTCAGCGTTACCCAAGGGGATTCAAACCTATGACCAAGCTCTGATACCACTTGTTACAAGTAGTGGCTACCGTTGCACCAAAAGATTGACATGTTAATGCCCAATACAAACACTGGACTTATAAAAGACATAGGAGGTGGTCAAGCCATGTCACGAATCCCAAGGGGAGTGCTAACCATTTTTCCAACATGATATTCTATACTTGGCTAGTTTGACTAAAAGTTTCTAAGCTCTTCCAACTCTATCCAATCTTCCTAATTCACTTCTATTAGTTCTATAATCTATTCCTACACAAAAAAGGGAATATGTTTGAATGAAGGGGTTTTCCTTAGTCAAACCCCTATTGAGGAATCAACTTTGAAAGTAAATGAAATAAAGGAAAGTCTATTATCATGAGAGGCTAGATCTAAAAAAATGAAGTATATCATTCCTTGACAATACATATACTTCTTTGTATGTGATCAAATATGTCAATTCAATAGCTTTGACTAAACAAAAAAATAAAAAAAGGAAATCATGAAAGACAAAACCTCATATAACTGATTTTGTAATTTTCCATATTGCTTGATTAAGGAGAAGAGTGGGAAGACTTGAATGAAGGTAGATGGACGTGGATCTTCTTCCTTGATAGAGAACTCCTTTTATTTGCCTCCAATGAGAGAAATATGATAGATCGATTGAAGAAAAACACTTTGAATTATTGGAAGGATGTTAGTTCTTAAATGCTTGGAATTGATGATTTGATGGCTCTTGAACTTTCCTTTCTCCTTTTCACTTGATGGCTTGAATGCTTGATCGATGGAATTATACAAAAATAATGGATGTGCATAATAATATTAATTATTGTTACCAAAATGAGGAGAGATAGGTTGTTTATATATTCCTTTCATCATTTAGAGGATTAAAAATTAAGAAGGGTTTTTTATGCCCTTGGGTTTTGGGTACCCTAGGTCTCTATCCGAGAATCGAACTTCCATGATCAAACTTATTTTTATTATGATGGGTAATGAATGGAGTTTTTCTTTTTGGTTCTTTTCTTTGGGAGCCCTTTTTGAATCAGTTGATTATCAACATAAATATAAAGTTTTTCCAAAAAAAATAAAAATTAAAAAAATTAAGAAGGTTAACCATAGGACCAAATGTACCACCATAACCCTAGCACAAACCTCCGCAAAAAAATTGGGCCAAATTCATTGGGGACAAGACACTAATGGTATTTTGCACCTAGGAGAATGAGCCAAGATTTTAAAAGACTGCAAGAAAAATAGGTTATACATGATATTTATAAGTACAACTCAATCCAAGGTCAAAAAGGGTCATGAGGGCCACTAATGGAGATATAGGGCCTAGGTAATGAAATAAATTATGGGATTGGAGGAAAAAGAGAGGAAAACACCTATAAGTAAGAGGTAACATCAATTTTGAATAAGATTGAAAGGAATGTAGGACCCATATTTTAATTTAGGTATCCATTAAGTGCCATATGGGGTCCTAGCATAGAAAAATACTTAAGTGGAAACAAAATAATCCTTAAATTGTAGAAAAAATAGGTTTTTACAATTTAGGATGATACTAATGTAATTATTCCATTAATGTACTAATAATTCTATTGAGTTTTGTTATTGGTTTAAGTTATTTTTTTGTAATTTTGATATTTTAATGATTCATGGTAATATTTGACATTTTATTGTTAAGTTGATCCTTTTTTTGATATGATCTTAGAGTTGTGATGAAATGATATTTGGGACATTTGGTTCAAGTTTTGAAAGCTAGAGTGGTTCTTGAGATATTTTCATCATAATACTTATATGAATTTGATGTTGTTGTCCTTCTTGATGTGCTAGATAATTAAGGCTCCTTTTGATTATTTTGAGATTATTATGCTCTTATCTTTTTATTTTTATTAGGATAGGTTTTCTAGGGCATTTGTAGGAGAGTGGCTCGCAATGGGGCTCAAGGCCCTAAGTAGCTGCCAAGGTAACCCATTTTGCAGTTGTAATCAAGTGATAACATAATAAAATAAACTGGGTTAAGATTACACATTAACAAAGATAATTCAATTTCCTTGCTCATGATCATGATAAATCCTATGTGGACCATGGAAGCATTGGAGAAGGACAAGCTACTTGTGTGGTATTGAGCTGGAAAATCAACTTCCTTGTCCTTATGAAAGGTTGTCAGTTCCACATGAGTTCTCACCTAGGGGCAAAGGTCCAGAGAGAGACTTCCAAAGTAGCCTAGTATAGTGGGGGATTGTGTGATGGAACTCTCACCCATGTGTCTTATAATTCCCTTCTGATAGCATTGTAGTTCACCTCTAGTATCTTTTTTGTTACCAATGTAATATTCCTTTTCATATCCCTTGTGAGCCTTTATGACCTTTTTTTTATTTCGTTGTGGTATTCCTATTATGTGATTTCTTGTATTATGTGGGGAATTGTGTATATCTCCTAGCTCAGAGAGGTGGGCCTCAAGTTTTTACATGGTTGGGTCATAAATATTTTTCTGTTGAGATTCATTGACTTGTTCATGAGAATATTGGATAGATTTTGCACCATCTTTACATCTTCATTATACCTTCATTACAACTTCATGAAAGATGTTGATTATTATACTTTTGCACTATATTATGTATAATCAAGCATTGGCCTTGTGAATATATATTCTTGTACATATAGATTTAAATTTAAATGTAATCTTGTATCATAATTGCATTATAATGTATTCCTAAAGTTTCATAAGTTGATGTTGGTATCAAATATCACTATGTACTTATATTTAATTCATTTACAAATTTGTAACATTTGTATTTGAGGTATAAAAGGGTGTGGCTTAAAATATGTTTAATTTATACGTTAATTCAATATGGTGTAATTGAGATATAGTAATAATTTTCCTTGTAGAGATGATGGAGAACCTAAGTGGACATGTTGTTATGTTTGATGTTTTTCACCTTTGCATGTTATTGATATGATTAATCATTTAGTATCATGCTTATTTTCATTCATTATATTTTAAATTAAGATGTTACTATTGTCATCTTAGTTTAAAAAAAATAAAATATTTGCACCTGTATTTAGGTTATTATAGTATTGTCCTTCTGGTGGGTTCCCTGGTAGAGTGTTACAAGAATTTAGTAATTCATATTGTACTAAGTTATTTTGTATCAAAAGCTTGAAATTATATTTAAGCTAAGATATTTGTAATTATATTGGGGTTGGAAAGTTGGGCACACAACTTCTTATTTGTATGATGAAGGGTACTCCCCTTACTAACCCAAACACACACAATACAACAAGGAAAATAAATAGAAAATTGGAAGAACCAAACAATTGCAAGAGAAAAAAAAACTTTCTTTCTATTATCTTCAATGAAATGACATTAAAATATTAATATGGTAAAAGTACAAAGTTGTGTTACACTTTTATAAAGGAAATGACCAACACCGGTTCAAGTTTTTAAATTGAATCACTAAAAAGTGGGATATATGCTGAGAATTTTTAAATGATGTAAACCAATGAAATGTTTAATTTTTTTATGTATTTTATGTTTTTAATTTTTGTTAAAAAACTAAAAAAATTTAGAAATATTATTTTTAATAAAATAGAAAGTAAAATTTAGTTGATGATAAAATGCTGAAATTTTTGTAACATTAATGCAGGAGCTTTTAGTGGCTTTTTAAGATTTTAGTGTTTTATTTAGTTTTGTTTTAGAAAGTTTTTTTTTATAATAACTTCAAAATATTATTTCTGATTTCGAAGGTTATTTGGCAATTCATCTTGTCTTAGTTTGAGGAAGCTTCACAAAAATTTTCAGCTTTTTTCAAGTTTTAAAAATTACAAAAAATGGTAAAACATAGTTTTATGAAAAAACTACCAAAAAGGGTAATTTTGGATCTGTACTTAAATTAGTTGTTTCTCTCATTGTAGTAGAAAAGTATTTGGAAGAATAAAAAGAAGGATTGTAATTCTAAAAATCTTATGTGTTTTTTTTTCTCTTATATTTTTGTTAATTGTTAAAGGAATTTTGGCTACATCATCTGGTATCAGAGCCCAGAAGGTCTGGGAAAGAGAGTTTGGTGTTTGTGTTTTGGCATTTGTGGAGGTTGAAAAGAGAACCTAATTTCCAAAATACTAGATAGAGAAGAGAGAAGACCCAGGTGAGGAAAAAAGACAAAGTGGAAGCAAGGATAAAGGGACTTGCTTGAAGAGATGGGTTTGTTGAAGAGATGCTTGCAGAGTGAGGGTTCACTAAAGATGAAACAAGAAAAAAAAAGAGAAAAGGAAAGACACAAGTGTGAAGAAGAAGGAAGATGACAAGGAAAGTTTAGAATATTTTAAACAGGAGATACTAAGGTTGGATCAAGCCTTAAAAGAATTGGCAACAAGATTTTCCCTAGAGATGCAAAAATGGAACCTACTAGTTAAGAAGAAGATCACATGGCCCATTAGAAAGATTATTCAAAAGAGAAAAATGAAAGAAAGGAAAAAAATAATAGAGGAAGAGGTAGAAAATGAAATGGTGAATATACCTATGACCGTTTTGACATCAATAATTGAAGAAGACAAGGTAAACACAATTGTAGATGAGTCTTCCTATTATTTTCAATTATTTGAATATGATGTTCAAACTGAGCAAGTTTAAATTCATATTGATAATGAGGTTGATAGTGAAGATGTTGTTGATTGGTTTGTTAATGAGGCATATGTAGATTTGCAAAAGTATTATGAAAATTGTGGTAATACAGAGTATGATGTTATATTATATGATGAAGATATAAATAATGATGCTATCGAAGTATATGCACAAGAAATAGAATTTTGGACTCTAAAAGTTGAGCTGGCATTGAATAAGAGATGGGTTAGTAAAAAGAAAAGGAATAAGGACCCAAGGGTAGTTGCAAAGATGAAGGACACATTACCAAAGAATTGGAAGACCAAGAAAAAAAAGTAGACTTTCATTCAAGAGGGATTCAATTTTCTCTTCTTTGGGTTAATACAATAAATATTTGGTATAATGGGAATGATTAGATCTAGACAAGAAGAATACATTCAATAATAACTTGCAGGAGCTACATTCTTTCAACCAAAGGAGAATGATGCAG